>JAZHYW010014181.1:0-21761 GCA_037355805.1 Ixodes ricinus
CTCCAAACTTTTGGGCCATCGCTTTGATGTTGTGCTTGATACGCCGCTAGATAGAACGGCAACCACCACTCTTCTGGAACTTCCGTCGGCAACCTTTTTAGCTTCTTTTCTTTCCTTTAGATAGTGACCTCATCACCTCATTTATGATGTCATCGTTAAATCCGGCATCTAACAACCGATGAAGTGTTGTTGTTGTTGCCCTTTTCAATCTGGCGTGACACGTTTTCGCCAATTGCGTTTTTTAGCAACGATGTTACAATGCCGCGCTTTATGGCTTTCGGATGACAACCTTTGAATGGAAGTAGGGGCTGCGGCTTTTTCTTCTTCCCGTACCTCCAGCACATTGTATCTTCTGCAGCAGCCAGATCTAAGAAGTGCGGCTCGTTTTTTGTCGCTCGTTCCGATGCCATAAAGGTCAATTCAGGACAGGAGTCGACTAAGGTGTCTTTGTGACCTCCCATTCTTTTTCGTCTTTGGTGCAAATAAGAATATCGTCAACATAACGCGTTATATATACGTTGTCTTTTCCTTTTTTGTTCCATGATCGCTGCTCCCACACAGTCTAAAACGTTTAAATAAACTCCAGACAAAATGCGCGAGCGATCTCTTGGAACCAATACATATTCCGTCCTTATGCGTCATGAGGGTTTCTTCTTGTTTGAGCACATTGCATGTCAGGTATTTTTTGGAGCAGAAATAGAAAATCCTCAATCGCAATCCCTGCTCCTGGATTGGCTCCCAACCAAATCTAATTCAAGCATATTCCTGAACCTGTTAAAAAGTATCGTTTTGTTAATCGAATAATATAGATCTTTTATGATCCAGCGACCCAATATAGCAGCATCGTTTTTGTGCCCTTGAAACTTTCCGATCTGCTCTAGTACTTCTTCGGAGTTTTCTGATAGATAAAGATGTTTCCAATGCGTACACGGACTGAACGGTTCTGCAGAAAGAGGAGAAGTACATTGCCAAGGAACCCAATCTCGTTAAGCACTACCCTTGCCGGGTGGTTCACTTTGTGGTCTTTTACGAGAAACTTCTTCGTGCACGTATCTTGCCTAACGCTACTGATCTGTCTTAGCTAATCTTATTTAGGTCACATGCCTGTAGCCGGTTTGCTATTTCTTTTTTCACTCGTTTTAGATCTGTTGACGAGGTTGCTTGAACAGTGCCTTCATCGCCTCATTTACACCACAACTGAACTCGTCCTTAGATAGTACAGCAAACTTCCCTGATTTGTCCGTTTGCAAAAGAACGCCTCCAACACTCTCAATTTCACTGTTGACATGGTTGAGTCGTTTCAAATTTCTGTGCGTTAACTGGAACGATTGGTCTATAACTCCATCTAATCGTTTCAAGGTTTGGTCTACAAATGCGTATCTGTCACTTTCTGTTGGTATCCTGGAGCTAACCGCACGCACACCTGCTAAGACGTCACACCGGGATGGTTTGATATTGGCACAGAACTTTGGGCCGCATTCTAACAATGTTTCGGTTTTTTGCGTCAAGATGAGCTTAGATGGAGTTAAAGAGCCCTTCGATCCGTTGTTTCTTTGTTTTCTCTATAGATCTCCTCAACCCATCCAATAAACGGTTCCTTGAAATTCTCCACAGCCCTCTGAAGTTTTGATGTTTCAGGCTCACCCAACTTTCGTACTCTGGTGTTTTCCGATATTCCGATCCTGATGTGTTTTGTCCAGATCTGATAGCATGCATTTTCGATGAAGTTGGTGTCGTCCGCAGAGCTTCTGCCTGTATATCTTGAGCACCTTCTTCTGCCGGGGACCAAGTGGCGCTTTGTTCTATAGCATACCCAGGTCTAACGTCTCGGTGTATCTGTTCGGGCGACAGCCCGACGAGAGACAAGTGTGCCTGAGAACTTGCTAGTCGTTGGCCCAGCTTGCAAAGCGTTAGCAGTGCATACAGCTTGAGATGTGCTGGATCTTCGGAAGATACAGGAACGACGACGGGACGGGATAATGCCTGCAGTTCTGGAGCCGACATGCAGAGACGGTATAGATGGTCCGGCAGCCAGGTGCGTGGAGTATAATGCCATTTAACTCTCCTGAGCAGAGCGCATAAAAAGAAGCGACCACCATAGACGCATAGGACGGCACAGCTATTGGGTTCCATATCGCTCGCCGTCTTTGTCTTCCCCGTGCCAAGTTTTTCTGCAAGACTGCGTTTTGAGAGCTGTGCCGAGAGCGGCGATCATGGAACAAAAGGAAGGAAAGACAACGTATATATAACGCGTTATGTTGACGATATTCTTAGTTTGCACAAAAGACGAAAAAAGAATGGGAGGTGCTGAAAGACACGCCATGAAATCGACTCCTGTCCTGAATTGACCTTTCACATCAGGGACGGAAGCAACAGCGAGCTTGCAGTTGTACTCAGATCTAGAGTTTATTGCAAGAATGTCTAATGTGACTGGATGCAGGAAGAAAAAAGTCAAGAACCCCTACTTCCATTCAAAAAGTTGTCGGTCAGAAAATGCTATAAAGCGCATGACATTGTATGACATGCATCGTTGCTAAAAAACGCAATTGCGAGAATCGTGCATACACCGGATTGAACAGAGAGCAACAACAACACTTCATCAGGTTGTTAGATGCCGGATTTAATAGATGACATCATAAATGAGGTGATAGAGGTCACTATCTAAAGGAAAGAAAAAGAAGCTAAAGCTGCCGACAGTTCGAGAAGAGTGGTGTGCTCGTTCTATCGCGCATCACCATAACATCAAAGCGATGGCCTAAAAGTTTGGAGTTTCAACCGCTATACAGAGAATGACATTAGGTTGTCAAAGTTAACACCTTTATAAAAGAGAAAACGGAACTTACCAAATAACCCACAAAGAGATGACAGTCCAATACCAAATCAGGAGGTAGTTTATTCGATTCCTATGACTTACGGTCTCAACTATATTGGGCAGACTGAAGATGTTTAAACATAATGCTAAATGAACATAAAAATAATGTAAAAAACAATGCTCCAAACTCAGAGGTCGCGTAAGCATATAGATCAATGTAGCGGATGTGTACCAGAATGGAAGAAAAGTGATCGTGTTAGAATTTGAAAGAAATGACAAGAAAAGACTTATTCTCGAAACATTACAAATTAATAATTAAAAAAACTGTATAAGCAGCGCATCGGTTGTTTTCTGATATTGAAAAAAGGTTCCTTGACGTGTGAGATTTTGCGCTCGCGGTATAAGATGTGTGAGTTGTTCGAACAATGTGCTCACGTGAAGCTGGATCGGTGGATTCCTACCAAACTCTACACCGGAGTGTTATAGGACAATGTGTGGGACCGGCCCGAATGTTACTGGTTGCCTTTATTTTATTTTGGATCAACCGTACAATCGATTCGGAGACAAATTTGTGCACAACATCTGATTTTGAAATGTCGCACTAGGAAAAAGTCGGTACAGAAAAGACTGGAGGAAAGAACAAAGGCTTTCAGTATTTTCAACTTGATGATACATTAGTTTCTCTGCTTTACTTTGTCCGAATCATAATAAAAAAGGCACCCTATTCGCCGTTGTAGGTGTTGTAATGGGGTAAAGGGCTGGATATTGTATTTTCATTATCCTGCTTTTTGTGCTGGAGTAGAGAACAGCCCCAGCGACATCACCATCCCAGCGCTTTGGCACATCAGCGCCAAAAGTGTTAGTTAGCACGACTACGCAGGCCACGTTTTCAAGCTTTGGTCAAACGTCCTACCGGAAGAATCACTTCACCAAATAAACGCAGTGCGGTGAAACAGGCGTTGCCGCGCGTTGCCCAAACAGTGTATAAAGCGAGCTGACGAGCCGGGGGATCCAAGATCTGCACGGTTTGTCTTGGTCTGGTCCTACTCACAAACGATAATGATGATAGCTGAGAGCAGGCTCCCTGTAGTCTACAGGGGTAGTTTCTACCTCCGTAAGCTTGGCTTTTAATTGACTCCGTAAGTGTGACGTCATGGGTCCAAACAAACCGTTGCTAGGGTCGTTGTTATGGACGAATACATGTGGCTCCGTTTCGCTACGAAAACCCGACCGCTCAAAAATCAGGAGTAGGATTTAAAGTTATAAAAATCACAGATGTAGAAAGCTTGAATGTCATATATGTTTCGACAGAAGTGTGCCGGTAATCGCTCGTTTCTGAAATATTTACGACTGCAACTTCCGGTCCTCAAGATATGCCTGCAGCAGACGACGAATGCAAGAAGTATGCCGTCTGCCGCACGCCGGCCGGCCAAGTGGGGCCGTCGTTTGAATCGTGTGAATAAAGACGATATTCTGACATCGCATTTGTTTGAAATATAATGAGTTTCATACACTTTTAAGATTTCATAGTGGGGTGCGATGCAAAATATGGTTTATCGAAAGTCCGGGCGTCGATCGAGATGATAGTCTGCTAAAAGATCGCATTGCACCCGCGAGAAAAGCACTTCAGGCGAACGGTTGAGATCCCAAATTTTGTTTGCGGACTCGCGCTATGCGAGGGTGCTTCGTATACCTGGTTGTAACCATCGCGTGGAGAGAGATTCTTGCAGTTTCTTCAGATTTCCGCAAGACCCC
This sequence comes from Ixodes ricinus, assembly GCA_037355805.1. Lineage (NCBI taxonomy): Eukaryota > Metazoa > Arthropoda > Arachnida > Ixodida > Ixodidae > Ixodes > Ixodes ricinus. The sequence goes on from JAZHYW010014181.1 coordinate 4,568, forward strand.
AAAGCGCGAAAGAACTGGATAAAAAACATAAGGTGAGTTTATTACAGATTGTACTCGCATCGCGGGGTCGATGGGAATCTTCACCAAAAGAGCACATCCACGGAATTTAATGTATACCAAGGAAAAAAAAAAAGCAAAATACTGCGAAATCGCGATAGACATGCAATTCTTTAATAACCTGACCACCACAATAATAATAACAACAACCGACTTACCTCGACGGCGTACGATTTGTTTCTCATGCTGGCCTGCATAACGCCGGTAATGCACTTCAGGTCGTCGATCTGCATGACGTGGTTTGATTTTACTCCGTTTTCACCCCTCGTAACTAAGCTGGGTTCTTCACCGAAAAAAACGCACATTGCGGAGGCCTCTACGGCCATGGTGATGCACTTGTTTTTGTCGCTCGTTTACCGACGCAATTCAATGAAGACGCCCGCTGCAACAGAGGCCAGCAAATCTATCATGTCGTCTGCTGCCAAAGCAAAGCGGACTGCAATACTTCAGAAATGGCTTTCATCGTTGCAATACGACACTGAGACGACAAGAACATCTTCATAATTCGATATCAAGAAGTTAGGTTGCTTACAAAAAATTATTTACTTACTTGCAAGCAAAAATCTAGCCTCATGTGGAGTCTCCATGCATTAGTCCATAGCAACGCCCCTAGCAACGGTTTGTTTGGACCCAGACGCCATGTTGTGACGTCATCACTTACGGAGTCAATACTCAACTCAAAAGCGAACTGAAAAATCACGTGGTCGGTACATGCTCGGTGACCGGTGCGGTGACTCCAAGCTTCCACCGTGCTTTGTCAACACACCTTGAACTTGTCATTCGCAAGCGATGATTAGTTCCGTCAGGGCTCTCATTAGCCACGAACGCGAATCTAAATATTATTTATTTATTTATTTATTGATACTATTAGCCCTATCAAAGTGCCATTACAGGAGTGGAAGGTACAAACGATAAAGTTTTTCGTCGACGGATTGATTGTTGACGAGCGCATACGTCTCTAGTGACGCAGTTCTCGTGTCCAATGCGTGAGCTGAGGTCGGGTGGTGCGCTTTGGGTATCGGTGACGTGCTGGGTACCGCGGATGTATCATAGTGAATATGCGTAGAGCTTTAGAAGGAAATGAGATACGAAATAGATCCGCTATATTTTCAAACGTTAGTACCGAAAAAGATGGCTTTTGACTTTCTACCCTCTTTCGTCTGGCCCACTAAACGATATTTGATTAGCAAAGTCCCAATTTACAAGAATTTATCCCAGCCCAACATTTATTTCATGGCCCCTTTAAAGGGGCAGTGCAACGATACTCAATTGGAATGTTTTTCTCTTTACACGAGCTTACTGGCACACCTGGGACTCAAGGATACTCACACGCAACACCACTGGCCAAGAAACTCCTTTGTTGCGGTGTAATTTCAAGGACAAAATCGATCATTTTCATTCAATCTCTCCTTTGCAAAATTTGATGACGTAACGTGGGGATCGCAGTACACCCATATGACGATATTTGAATGCGGTTCATAGATTGGACCCGAGCATTGCGTGGGCACTCGATTTGGGCTCGTGATAATTACTAGCTCGAGAAGCATTCGGGTAGTGGCCCGTGTCCAATCGCTGCAACGACGACAATAGCCGAGCCATAACAATGCCTGGAACTCAGCGCGTGTCCTGTGCTTTGCCAACCCCAGCGCGTGGCTATGATCAACATTGGCGGCATATAATCCGCTCCAGATCACGTGGCCGCTTGTTCTGGCTGCGAGTTGAGGGGTGAACGCTGCTCGTTTTTCTTTAGTTTTTTTCTGGGACTTCTATTGCGTGGGGTGAAAAACGAACGCGTGTTTCATAGGTCATTAACGTCAGGGATCCGTTTTAAGCGGTATTTGCGGAAAGTACAAAAATTGTTGCATCGCCCCTTTAAGAGCTCAGGGGAAGCTCCGCCCACCTCTTTCAGTTTAGCAGAGCTCAACGGTCGCCTCCTCTCCAGCATTCGCTCTGCTTCTACTGGAAAGAGGTGAAAGGAGATCCCCCTGAACCCTTAAACTGTCACCGACTATAAGCTGTCTGAATACAAACCAAAGCGAAGTCGATGTTGGGTTCGCTGCGAACTGTGTCGTCTAGGTAGTACACGCTCCTTAAGGGACATGCGGCTTAGAGCCCTTACAAAAACAGGTCTCAACATTCTTTTTAATTTTTTTAGACTTCTTATTGACTTTCCGGGATCCTATTGAATTCCTTTTTAAACGCACTTTGTTTTGATTATTGTCAAAAAACTTTCAAAAGAAGAAATACAGATTTTTTTCTGTAGACTTATTTATAAAAAATTAAAAGAAGTTGTAATGATGTTTTTCTGTAGGTTATTTTCTAAAGAAATTCAAAAGGAAAAACAAGATTTTGTTTTGTAGACTTATTTATAAAAAAATTAAAAAGAAGTTGTAACGACTTTTTTTTTCTAGGTTATTTTCTAAAAAAAAGAAAGCTTATTGACATCATTTATTTATATTAATTTATATAAAAAAAGAAAAAAACATTTTTTTTTATTATTTTATATGATTTGCGGTCCTGTGCGGGGTCCGGCATGGCGACGATGGACATATGGTTCCATAAACCCCTATAAAAATCTTTTTTGACTTTTTATTGAATATGTGTTGACTTCTTGTTCACTCTGATTACTTTCTTTTTGAGTTCAACTTCCTGTTAACATGGTCAACAGAAAGTTTGTGGATTTTGTGTTAAAACTTTTTTGATTATTTTCTTCTGCCTGAGTCAAAAGAAAAGCTGTTGACTTTCTGTTAACTCTACGTTGATCTTTTTCTGCTGACTGCCTGTTGAAAGTGTCATAAGAAATACTGCAGACGTTCTGTTTACTTCCTGTTGAAAATATTCAGTTGACTTTCTGTAGCCAGTGTCAATAGAAACGCTACAGACTTTCTGTTGACTTTTTATTGAACATGGTACATATTGACTAAATGTCAAAAGTCACTAAGTTTCGCAATAGTCTCTGACAAGTTGAGAACCGTAGGGAGGAGCTTCAGTTCTGCCTCCAGCGCGAGCCTTCTATCCTTGACAACGCTTTGACGTCTCGCGCCCTCGAGCTCGAGCGCGCAGTCAAAGCATGACGGAAGGCATGGGGCGCGTGCTGGAGGCCAGGCGTTCGAAAACACGCCCTGCCATTCTCACTTTGTAGGTGACTATCGTGACTTTATTGACCCAATCAAACTAGTCAACTAGTAAAGTAAAGCAAAATAACTATTTTAAAGTGGAGCAACCGCCTTGACTGGCTTCCTCCTGAGTGGTGCTATGCAGAGAAGTGATAACATTTGTTCTAGGAGCCGTTTTTGTGGATGTTGTTTTAGCGACTACGCGGAATTATTATTAGTTGTACCAATGCTTTTAGTAAGAGATAGAGTCCACGAACTTCGAAACACTGTCTTCCCTTTGACAGACTTTCGAGAAGGAGATAGGACACTTGGAACCTTAGTAAGGGCTGAGGTGGTCACCGGCCAAATGATTACCTTCAATATGTAGGCTATATAAGGCTCTGGAGCAGTGATGGGACTGTGTTTCTGGTGTTGAGTGTTTCATGATGTTTGTGTTCGTTTCCAAAGCTAATTTGTGGGATGTGTATGTACCAAAGGGACACTATTTCCTAACAGAACTCAAAATATGTATTAAAAAAAACGGAGTGTCTTTTTTTTAACGTCAATCGGCGGTTTCGTCAAAAGGAAATCAACAAAATTTAAGTAAGAAGGAATTCTATAAAATGTATGTAAGAAGGAATTCTAAAAAATTTAAGTGGCCAATTTTAACTAGGAGTTAAATAGGTTGTCAAAATAAAGTCTATAAAACATCAAAACATTTTAAAAAGAAATTCAATACGATTCTAGAAAATTTTCAACAGAAATTCAAAAGAATTTAACTACAGATTTTTGTAAGGAGGATGCTCTTACAGATTGCATAATCGCGAATAAAGGAATTTTGCAGTGAACATTATTGAAATTCTGAAAGCAAACATGGCCACATTAATTTCACTTTATAAATTAGTTATCCTGTATAATTCATTTCGATAAAGTTAACTTACGTTAATAGATAATTACCATATATGCTACCATACGTATGAGACATATGTTGGGCATGTCCTGCATTGGTAAACCTCTGTCTTTAAAGAAATATACTTACATTACATCTTACTCACACGACTGCATATTTAATCAAAGTTGCTGCTGAATAATACTTTTTAAACTTATTTTTATATATTTTTTTGTGAGATGAACATTAATTTTGTCGAGAAAAAAACAAGAAAATCAGGGGATGTAACTTCGGCGCGTAATTACGTGGTTATTTCGATTCCTCAATTTTCCTATACTTTTGCACATTTGGCGAGGAAATGTTCAATTTGAGCGAATAATTGCTCTTCTTAAATTTTCCTACCTGTATTTTCAAAGTGACCGTCCGCTGACACAAAGCTAAATAGTTGTTTGTTGTCGCTTGCAGGTTAAATCCTAGTAATCCTAGGTTAAATCCCCCAGCATCGATATTTTTTATTTTTGCAAACGACTGCAAACCATCCCTACGGATCGTCTTAAAATTTTAGGCTTGGAAACGATGTACACTCTCCGGCAATATGAAAGACCCACTGGGAGCGCGTGGCCGAGGCGGTAGCTGGTGGGGGCGCTGCGAGCGCTCCGGGCAATTCCATTCTGTTTCGAGGGAAGGACGCTGACTCGGGTTCAGCTAACTCGCAACGCGCTTATCAGATTGTGCTGAGCCCCGAGTGAGCGTCCTCCCCTCGAAGCAGAATGGAATTTCCCGGAGCGCTCGCAGCGCCCCCGCCAGCCACCGCCTCGGCCACGCGCTCCCAGTGGGTCTTTCAAATTGCCGGAGACTGTACTTGCAGAGAAAAAATATATAAAAAAGCCAGATTTGAAACTCCCTCCCGAATCAATGACGTATATGGCGAAATGGTGCACTCGTGGTCTTTTTGGATGACTTAAAACCCGAAGTGCAGTTTCACTTTCTCTCTTTCCTTCTAATAAAGAGTCTCCAAATTTGTTTGGCTGAGGGACAGGATAAAGGATCTGTCACAGCCTCGAGCGCCGGTAAAGTAAAGAGAAATTATAAAAGAGGAATAACTAAACAAATAAACTTAGATAAACATTTAAACATAGGCATTAATGTTAAAGCAAGTATTCAAAAATCTTAAGGTGGATGCATACAAATACTACTTCAGTTTAAATTTTCATATTTAGCTAATTATATTAGACAAATATTGCGACCAAGAAAACGTATCAGGCATAAATCAAAGCGCGTGGGATCTTTGGCACATTCGCGCGCTGCAAAGACTAATGAGAATGATAAACCCAATGCTGAAAATATGCAATAGTTGTGATAGAGGACACTAAGCACGATGTACTTGAGAACGCGAAAGAATTTTACTATAGTTACACAGACACGAAGACGGGGACTAAGAATGACGTTGCTGGCAATGAGAATGTTCAGTCATGGCGAGGAAACCCGAAACCAACCCCGTTACGATGCAGTTGCTCTCCTTCTTTCTGGTATGTTGTTCATGTAATGCGCGTCGTGGCGCTGTTTCTTTTTTTTACGCACAGCTTTTTTGTTGTTTGTAGCAGCGGGTCTGCTGCACCTAGAAAAGCCGGTGCATCTACTTTCCCGCACAACACTCGGAGAGCCAATCACCGCAACTTACGAAGTCAGCTGCGCGAATGACGATGCCGAAACATATGTTTAGACCAAAACAAAAAAAGCAGTCTGAGTTGTGACATTAAGCAATGTAAACGTGCCGTTTTGCACAATTGCTTAATGTCAGAACTGAGACTGCTTTTCCGTTCTAGTTTCTTGTGTGCTGTGCTGCGACGAGCGGGGCTGCCGTAGATTTCGTCCGCGACAGCGTATTCGAGTGTACCAAGATTTCCAGTGTTTGAAAAGTCCCGTATATCAACAACCAGCGATTTCTTCAAAAAAGCCCAAGGAATTTATGTGATCCGTTTAGTGTTCGGTTCGTCAAATTACTGCTTCTGCCACATCGTGTTGAATCTTCACCGACCCCTTTCTTTTCGTTTTTGCGTTTGTGTGGTCTGCAGTGCCCGTGTCGACATATATCTCGGATCATATTTCAAGTCCGATATTTTCATCATAAGTGCACTGCAACCTTCTCCTTTGCAACAATTAACCGTTCCGTTCCGGATTACCTCTAGAATTAGGCGGTGTCTATTTTCTAGTAGCCGGAAGAATTATTTCCCTAAATTCTATCGGCAGTCGCCTGCCATTAGCCGTCTACAATCATGTGACAACTTCTGGTAGAATACTGACTTGCTTATTCTCCCGGCGCTTTGTGAAAACACGTGTCATGGACACCTTTTCGTTGATACATGTTTTGTAGACACGTTTCGACGACAATAATGCTTCATCGTCCCTCGCTACGCGAAATGCACGCTGTAGGGACATTTTGACGCGCGTGTATCTCTGAGGCGCGTGCTCACCGACCCAGCCAAGAGTTCCTGTCACGGTGTGGTTCCTGTATACACCTTTCCAAAAACCGCTCCTAGGCCGCCGCCATGTTGCTGATGCTGATGCGGCGGGTGCGACTCGCGCGCCCTCTATCAGCTAGAAATTTTCTGCCACTCTCTTGGAGCTGTGAAGACCCGCTCAGCGCGGTTCTCTACCTGTGTTTTTGCGGTTTTGCATTCGACGTTTTCTCGCCCCTCTTGAAAGTTTCCACTTAATTTTTTTTATGCGTGCTGCGTACCCTTTCTGTGTTATCTTCCACTGTGCGAAAAAAGGCTGGTAAGTGCCTGCCATTCAAGCTTTTCTGCTTGGCATTCACGGGAAACGAAGAAGGTGAAGGACGTCGAACGACCCTCGACGCGATTTTGCGAACATTGTTCTCCCCACTCCCAGAGATAATCCGCGTAGAATCCTCAGTCATCTCCAAAAATAGTTGTCCGGGTTGGGGTGGGAGACGGGTCAGTCGCGTTCGTTCCTTTGACTGGGTGCTGTTGTGAAAAAGGAAGCTCTCCACGAAACGTGCTCCAAAACGAAGTCATCTTGGATTCCGTCCGATCGTCAAGATGTGACTGTCGTTGACTGTGACTGTGTTATTTGAGATCTTTCTCAAATAAATTATTTTCGGATAACGCTGCATCGTGTGGTACGTACAATATATTGTTCGAATGTTAACACTTTCTAAATTGTATGTCTGTGTCCTGTTCATCGGTAAACACGTTATTTGTGAGCGTGACAAATGCATGCCTTTCGGCTCTCTTCTGTTGTAATTTATTTTTGACAGCTAAGCGCTTTGTCGTTTGTCATTCGGCGTATCGCGCGGAGCTGTCAAAACTTATCGTAAAAAAACAGAAAAACTATACATTCAACTCGCATTCGTTCTGTCGCGCGCGTACCCAACAAAAATAGTTCATAGGTTTATTTATTGCTTTATTCTTCTTCTTTAAAATGTGGTACAATGCTTTCTCAATGACCTCGGGAAAATACATGCACTATGAAACACAAAATACAGCGGGAAAAGACGAGAATTTAGCCGCCAGCATTGTTTGAAACTGCGCCTACGCAGGCTGCGCCTATCGAAATCACAGTCCCATCGGTTAGGGTTAGCAGGGACGCCGGTGAGAGTCTAGCCTCAAACCCAGTGACTGGGCACGAAAACGGTTTGCTGCCCCTGGGGTCGAGTGTTCATTGGAAAGGTGTATAGGGGGTATTCACTGGGCGCCATATTTGAGGTAACTGCTCACAGCGCAGGCCCGGGAAGAGTTTCCCGTCAGCTCTTGGGCAACCGCAAGAGAAGAGGGGAAGGCGAAATCCTCTTATCACCGGGACTCTCCTTTGTAGGTTCCAGGCTTCTTCAAACGTCGCTATTCTCCCTCTAGAAGATTATAGAAGATTAACTTGCCACTCAAAATTCGTACAAAGCACCTTTCCCCCTCTCTCTTCACCTGTGGTCAGAAAGCAGCAGCGAGTTCACCTATGACGCCCAGTGAATACTCCCTATAGGCTCCCTACTGGCGCATTCACACTGGAAGCGGATCCGCGTACGCTAAGCGGTTGCGGATGCGGTGCGCGAGCGACCCCGTTCAGACACCCAGAGGCGGTTGGCGCCGCGGTTGGCAAGAGGCGGTTGGAGGTTTCTCGGCGATACCGCGTGATCTTTTGAGAGTTGCGTTTGGCAACCCTGTTTTACAATCCAAAATCCACATTAATCCACGATCCAAAGCCAAAAGGTTGCCATTTTCGCACCCAGAAGATTTTTCTTCGGGATGTTCGCACGCATCACGAGTTAGACAGCGAAAAAAAGACATGGACCCGCAAAACTCGCCTGTGCTTCCCTCGACTTCGCCCTCAAGCAAAGCCCAGCTAGGCGTGCCTTGCTGACTCAAAACAGGATGCCTCCGACTTTTTCTTCGAAGTGGACCCCTCCCGCATGAATAGCTGACTTTGTTTTCGGGAAAGAGGGCCAGTGTCCTCCCTCGTGGTTCGCTCTTACCATTTTCGAAGTTGTGAACGGTGGGGTGGACCGTGGTGTGGGGAATGTGTTCGGTGCTAGCCGGTCGTGGCTTCGTTAGTGGCGGACTCTTCTCTCGTCACTCGAACGTCGATCGAGTCTACTGTTTGTTTGACATTAAGCTCCAATAAACGCCGTATGGATTACCTCTGCATCGTCTGGTACGTACACTTTATTTCTTGAGTATGTTCCCTTTATTTCTTTTGTTATTAGTACTCGTTACGGGTCGAGCTAGCGCAGGTACCCTGCCCGCTCCGCGGTATTGCGTTGGCCAAGCAATCAGGCTCACGACGTCTCTATCGGCCTTCGTGGTGGTCATGCACGGTGTCCAAAGCTTTCAATAGCTCACGCGACTGTCTTAGTGGGTAAAAAAACTGACATTTCGGTTGACCAGGGCCGGGTTCCGACGTTCTACGGGCAGAGACTAGCAAGGCAGCGAGCTTCGATCTGTGGCACACGGAATAATAAACAAAATCTTACCCGAACCAAATCACCGGTGCGAAGCCCGTTAAGATTACGAGTCAATTCTTTTCGCGGCGGATTCAAGTGACGGACGTGAACATCGCGTTTCTCCGTTGATTTGACTGCTGTAACGCTAGGACTACAGCGCCTTACGCCTCGCTAGCGACAGGTGCCATCTTGTTTTGAAAGACACTGACGTCACGACAGCGTCGCGTTCCGATTGGTTGCCGCTTTGCGGTTCGTGAAAGCGGTTGGGAGAAATCGGTCCCGAAGCGGTTGGCAAAAACGGGCTCAAACCGCTCGATCTCAGCCGCTTTGCGGTTGAGAACGCGCGGATCCGCTTCGCGTTTGCGGATCCGCTTCCAGTGTGAACGCGCCATACGGGAGCCAGAGTTGCGCGTTTGATTCCACGTGCCGCGTGCCGCCCTCGCCGCTATTCACCGAGATCCGATCACGTGAGGAGCCGGATCAAGTGTCGTGCAGCAAAGTGGACGTTGCACGCGCCCCGGCGTACGTTAATTCCCCTGCTTTTGAGCACGCCGCGCGCCTCGAACGCGCGGCGCCGCTATTCGCCGAAGTCAGTCACGTGAGGAGCGGAATCAACATGCCGTGCAGGAAAGCCGGCGCTCCGGGTGTGAACGCGCAACTCTGGCTCCCGTAGGGAGCCTATGCAGGAACTCTAACCCAGCCTGCCCGTTCACACCGCTTCGTGGCGACAGTCTGCAGCGGCTCATTAGAAAAATGTTAACCGACCTGTCCCACCTGTACACGTCACTTCGCGGATACATTATGAGGCGGCTCATTACAAGAAAAAAAAAAAGAGAAGCTAATATAGGAAAGCTAATCTGAGCTGTCTATGAAACATCGCGTGTCGTTGAAACGTTTTTCGATGAATGAATGGCGACTGCCGGTGGAATTTCGTGGAAATAATTTTGCCGGCTGCTGGGAGAATAGATGCTACCCAAGACTCACTCCGGTTCTTGTTTGCTTAGTAATCTTCTCAGTTGCGTAACAGCTTCTTTGTACCTCTTCACATATCACGGATGGCTTGCAAGTTTGTACTTGTTTACGGAATAAGCTGTCTAATAAACGTCTAGGAGATTTTAAAACAATCCCGTATGTCCATTTACCTCCCTTTTTGCAATCACCTGGGCGCATACATTTGTAAGGGTTTCCTTGATGTCTTAAATAGGTTTATGAAGTTCGTTATGAAGCGGGTGCGTAAAGTGGTATGACGGTGCACCTTTGAATCGGGTGCACCTGTTTTCCCTTCGGATTCAGTGGGTGTAGAAAGAGGTGTGACAGTACACCATTGAACGGGGTTCTCCTGTGTTTCCTTTGAGGGCAGTAGGTGTAGAAAGGGAGTAATGGTACACTATTGAGCATGATGCATCTGTGATCCCTTTGAGGGCGGTAGGTGTAGAAAGGGGAGTAATGGTACACTATTGAGCGGGATGCATCTGTGTTCCCTTTCATTTCATTGGGTGTAGAAAGAGGTGTAGCCGTACACCAATGAGTGGGGTGCACTTCTGTTCCCTTCGAGTGAGATTTGAGTAGAAAAAGGTGCACATGTGTACCACACCGACGGGTGTAGACATACTACCATCTTTGGGGTGTACAAATATTGCCCCAAAGGGTGTAGTATATGTGACAAGCACTTACACTCCCTATGGGTGTACCCCATTACACCCTTTCTTTTTAGAGTGGAGAGTCGGGTTATAACTTAAGTAACTGTACCGGCTCCGGAACCTCTTGGTATACCGCTCGTGGTCCTCACCCCGTTCAACTACGAATAAAGTATTTCCGTCTTCGCCTCCTCCTGAACCAACCCTGCTGCGGCGCTGCGGACTGGAACGGCAATGGCGGTGCCGGCGTGGGCCCGTTAGGCCTAGGCTGGTGGTTACCGCCGCTCGCGACGGTGTACTGCGTCGGGATAGGCACGTGCACGACGAACGCCCTGGTCAGCTTGGGCTCGATGCCGACGGCGTTGGGCGGCGACGACGACGTCTGCTGCCATGACGGTCACTGGTAGCCGCCGGCCTGGGCCGAGTTCAGCAACGGTGCCGTCAATGCGCCAGGACGGCGCCTGGGCTGAGCTGCGAGGAGAAAGCAGACGGCGTCGGAGACAAGGTCCGCGTCTACCCACACCGGGTTGGGGCGCCGCGGGTGCGCAGGAACCAGATGTCGGGAGGAGTAAAGTGTCTGGGCATACGCAGTGGCGACAACAGCGCCACCGCAACGATGTGACGTCAAAGAAGAAATCGACGCCTGCACATAGAAATCTCCAAGTTTAACCGAAGGTGCATTGGAGGAGTGCACATTTGCTAATGAAATTTTAAAACATAACTCCCTTTCTGCTGAAAACACACACACACACACACGCACGCAGGCACACATACACACAAACACACACACAACACACACACACATAATTTTAAGCCAATATATCGTTTCAATAACTGATGTCCTCTTCGTCTACTGAGCGGTCTAAGCTATGATCACGTATGACTATGCAGTACTGACGTTCTTGCTCTACGATGTGTGCAAAGGTTTCTATAACAAGAAAGAAAAAACTTTCAGCCTTTCCACTCTTGTGAAGAAGGAAGAGCAGCGGAGCTGTAACTTCGGTTCTCGGTGGTGGCTTTCCAGGCGAGCGATCTGCTCTTCTTTCGCAAGGGAATCTGAAGCGCTCGACGCACGCGGCGGTTGCGGACCCATTCGCGCTGTTGCGTACGTCGCCGCTCCTTCCGCACCCGGTCTTCTTTCCCCGAAAAAAGGCACGCGGCCGATCCATCGTGAGTCCAAACCGAAACTGATAAGAGCGTAGGAAACAGCGCGGAAAACAGACGAGGACGAAGAAGAAACACACGTGACGTGCGCTGCGCTCGTCACGTGCGTTTCTTCTTCGTCCTCGTTTCTTTCGCGCTGTTTCCTACGATGAATTCCCACCAACTCGCCCAACTATCTATTCTTCTATGATAGCTGGAAAGGGTGCCGCCATCTATCAGCGACGGCGGCAACCAACTCACCCTCACGCCCCTCACGCACTCACCGCCCTCACGGCACTCACACCCCTCACGCACTCACGGTCCTCACAGCCCTCACAGCCCTCACGCCCCTCACGCACTCATGGCCCTCACGCCCCTCACGCACTCACCGCCCTCACGGCCCTCACACCCCTCACGCCCTCACAGCCCTCACGCCCTCACGCACTCATGGCCCTCACGCCCCTCACGCCCTCACGCGCCCTCACGCCCCTCACGCACTCACCGCCCTCACGGCCCTCACGCACTCACGGCCTTCACAGCCCTCACGGCCCTCACTCACCCTCACACTCATGAATTTTCCTGGTTCAGAAACTCACTCACCTTCACCTCACCTGTGAGGATGAGGGTGAGTGAGGGTGAGTGAGTGCCCTCATGAGTGAGGTTTGCCAAGGTATGATTGTAGGAAGCAGGCCCTGCCGTCTTCGTTGGCGGCGGCTCCAGCGCTCCTCGGGGTCTTTGGAAGGGTGTCAGCCACGTCGGGTCCCCGTGCCGGGAGCGGTGTCGTGAAGCCTCGCTCGCCATCTCGTGGGTCCGCTCGTTGCCGGGGTGCCCATCGTGTCCCAGGATCCATCGTATCGTTACGGCGGTCCCGTCGTCTCTTTGTAGGGCCGTGCAAGTATTCTTGATGGCGTGCGCGGCGCTGTTTCGTTGGCGGACCGATAAGGCGCTTAAGGGCCTCGGTGTAAAGCCCCTCGATATGCTTTTTGTTACCAGTGAATATCATATAGGGACTTCACCTCAGTGCAGTCTGTGAACAGGGGGATTTGTATATTTTTCAGCAGATATTTCTACAGCTCTGATAGCGATACGCGCTACATCGACAACCGACAACTGTGTTTGCGCCCGCATCCTATCGTTATCGGAGTGCGAACACAATCTGCTGAAACCCTGTACTGTCAAGAGTATACTATTATAAAACTATCAATAGTATGCGATCGTTGGTTGACTGTCGGTACATATGTATAAACTATCAATACATCCGGAGCCGAGTACCGTAAAAACTATCGATGACACTATCGATGGTCGACTACCGCAAAAATATCGATTGCGTGCTATCGGTACTCGATTATTGAAAACTATTGATACTGTACCATTGAAAATAGATTTGAGTAACGTTGGTAATAGTAATTGAAAATGTCAAATATTTCCGGGGTTGCCTTTGGCAACCCAGGAAATATTCCAAAGCTCATAAGAATTCACGACGGGAGCCTTCAGCAGGCTTATCAAGAGGGTTTTCACTTTTCGTTCAACTTCAGCACGCTGTATAAAAAAAAAAAACATTTTATTTATTTTTTTTTCGCGTTGCGTTTTCTTCACACCCTTCTTTTAGCCAGAATACATTCCGTTAAAAGTATTTGCCTTGGTTTTGAGTTTTAAGCGTCTAAAAATGCTAAAAAAGAGCAAATGCCGATGGTGGGATTTGACGATTTTCGTGTGTGGCGTTTTTGAACCACTCTCAATCTCAAAGTATTCAAAAGAGAGTTTCGATATTTTTTTGAAAGAGAGTTTCGATATTTTTTTGTTGTGATATATATGCAAGTCAGTAAAACGACATTCCATCTACTATTTATTATTCGTCGATCCAATCTTTGTAAAAATCCCCAAACATGCCTCCGCGAACAACTGTGACCTAAACTGCGGATTTTTTTGTTAGTCGACTATGTTTAGTTTTGTTTTTAAAATAATACCACGTGTAGAACCTTTCATTGCCTTTCATATTATGTAAAGGTTGTGTCTTAATCACGTACGAGTACTGAAAAATAAATTATGAAACAGAGGAGGTTTTCACTTTTCGTTCAATTTCAGCACGCTGTATAAAAAAACATTTTTAATATTTTTCTTTTGTTTTTTGCTTCGCGTTTTTTTACACCCTTATTTTACCCAGAATACATTCCGTTAGAGGTATATGCACTGGTTTTGAGTTTTAAGCCTTTAAATATGCTGAAAAATGATTTGGTTCTGTTATCAACATGAATTTAGCATTAAAAATATAAAATTTCGCATTTAAAAATCTAGGTTTCCAATAGGGAGCGTATTTTACTCTAATGTTTTACAATATTATACTTTGATATTTCTAACGTAGTATAGATTATGTAGCGCATAGGGTTTAGGCTTGAGGCCCCTCCAATCATGGCACCGGCAGAAATTGTCTGAAAACCCGCTCCCGGCAGTTGCGATTTTATAGTGTTTAGACGTTTGGAATTGCAAACTTGTTATTATACGCCTAACGACATTCATGTTTTTTATATGAGTATTTATTCAACGTCCCTTAGATTATTATAATAAAGAATAAAATATACAGCTATAACCCATAAACCCACCATCAACATTTGCTCTTTTTAGCACATTTAGAGGCTTAAAACTCAAAACTAGTGCATATAACTCTAACAGAATGTATTCTGGCTAAAAGAAAAGTGTAAAAAACGCAACGCAAAAAAAATTTAAAAGTTTTTTTTTTACTTTTTTTACAGCGTGCTGAAATTGAACAAAAAGTGAAAACCTTCTCTGTTTCATAATTTATTTCTCAGTACTCGTACGTGATTAAGGCACAAACTTTACATAATGTGGAAGGCAATGAAAGGTTCTACACGTAGTATTATATTAAAAACAAAACTAAACATAGTCCACTAAAAAAAAAAATCCGCAGTTTAGGTCACAGTTGTTCGCGGAGGCATGTTTGGGGATTTTTACGAAGATTGGATCGACGAATAATAAATAGTAGATGGAATGTCGTTTTACTGACTTGCATATATATCACAATAAAAAATATCGAAACTCTCTTTTGAATACTTTGACATTGAGAGTGGTTCAAAAACGCCACACACGAAAATCGTCAAATCCCACCATCGGCATTTGCTCTTTTTTAGCATTTTTAGAGGCTTAAAACTCAAAACCAAGGCAAATACTATTAACGGAATGTATTCTGGCTAAAAGAAGGGTGTGAAGAGAACGCAACGCGAAAAAAAAAAATTAAAAATGTTTTTTTTTTATACAGCGTGCTGAAGTTGAACGAAAAGTGAAAACCCTCTCTGTTTCATAATTTATATCTCAGTACTCGTACATGATAAAAACACAAACTTTGCTTAATTTGGAAGGCAATGAAGGGTTCTACACGTGGTAATATTTTAAAAGCGATACTAAACATAGTCGACTCAAAATAAAATCCGCAATTTAGGTCACAGTTGTTCGCGGAGGCATGTTTGGGGATTTTTACAAAAATTGGAGCGACGAATAATAAATAGCAGTTATAATGTCGGCTTACCTACATGCCTATATATCACACTAAAAAATATAGACGTTCTCTTTTGAATACTTTGAGATTGAGAGTGATTCAAAAACGCCACACACGACAATCGTCAAAACCTCGTAGTTCTTTCCCGCTTCTTTGAGATTTTTTTTCTCAGGAACTAATCATGTCAGGACATGAAAATAAAAAGGATTGTTCTTCTAGGAACATGCTCCACAAAATATAAAAATTTGAAGCAAAATAAAAAATACGACTGCCACTCGTTGCCTGAATCCAAATGAAACCGCCCATATATATATATATGCTCAGAATTGTATAATGTGCTAGAGTGATATGATTTATTTTATAAAGGATTGTTGTGAAATTTTGAGAGAAATAAAAGATTGCGAGTGCATACCTCACTGGTTGAGTCTAAATGAAACCGTGCGTGTGTCTCGCCGCTAGCGCTCAACGTTGTTTCTGCTGTAGCTGGGCACTGTTGGATAACTGCGAACTAAGTACTACTCCCCAACGTTTATAGACCTGAAACATTACTTTGGAACGCACGTCCCTTCTCTGGTGCCGATTCAATTGTCCTAATCTCGGGTTAACTAAAACTTAGTACCGAGCGTTGTTTACCGTTTGACCTTACACGTAATTCAACAATATCAATACATACCTGGAATTTCTAATTCGCCATTGATCTTGTCGGCAGCACCATTAGCAAATGTATACATGTCTTTGAATAGCTTTTTTTCTTAGCATAATACATTTTATAAATGCAACGTACAGCTACTAGTGACAGGGTTAAAAAACTCGAAGAACGCCAGCTTGCCTACAGCCTTACACGCTTTCCGCTTATGCATGTGCTCATGTCTACTACATTCAATTGCTCTTTCGTGTGCTGATATCTCAATTAGGTTTTAATCATTTTTTATCTATTTTTGCGTGACTTTTCGATTCATAATAAGCCAATTTATTGGTGCACTGTCGTCTTGTGCAATAGAACTACAAGAAAAAAATTAACGTGCCAGATGTTTTTGAAGATAATTCCTGGCTGTGGACAAATCGCAGTGCAGCTGATTTGTATCACGAGTGACTTAAGCTTGCAATCCATAAATTCATAAAATTCATAATTACGAATGGTCACAGTGTTTGAGGGAAGTTAAAACACCACTTCTATAATTTTTAGTTACGAGCTAGCGGGTTTTCACAAGAAATTCCGGCTTTTCTGCAAGCGCTAATTTTGGCATTAGTGCTTCTGAGGGGATACGGAGTCTACTCATCGACAGGTGACCCTCTGCCGGAAGCGAAAGGTGCGCATACAAAGGCCCAGCACTCCGAAACCTTTTGTTTCCAGCAAACGTAGTGCGTACGGACCGAATGACTGACATAATAAATATCGGTCGATTACATGAAGCAAATATGATTTTTCAGCAGTGCTCTTTAACGAAATAAACAGTGAACTGATCGCCCAATTCTTCAATGCAAAGAAATAATGAAATCAAGTTTCATATTGTGTTACCGGATAGAGTGTACTAGTGCTCAAAATCAACCAATATCAACATGATGTTTTGAGGATATTTGTCCAGAAAGTCGTGCTTGTGTACTTTTTTTCTTTCGAACAGCCTATACAATTAGAACAAAAGAGTAGAGGCTAAGGGCGACTGCTCGCAGTTCACTTGCGTTTGCATGCGCCGTCTGCAAAGATTTCTAAAGTCAGAGCGCTTCAAGCAGTAACTTCTACTATAGAGCACAGCGCCCGTTTTTCATCCGCCGTCAACCAGCAAAACGCCACCCGTTCACCGGCGACTCGCTGTCTGAAGCGGCGAGCGAGCGAACTCTTAATCATTCCGACCCAGCTTCCTTTTTTCTCAAACATAACAAAGAAAACGGCCAACCTAACGCTAG